>JAJIBD010025874.1:0-42583 GCA_021461705.1 Cryptotis parvus | reverse complement strand
ATGACGATCCCTTGATCACTTGAATCCCTTATTCATTCGATTTGCTTAACTGGGCGCCAGTAACCATTTCCATTGGACCTATAACGTGCCCAGTAGTATTAATGGCATCTGGTTGATTCCGGAAATGAAGAGCCTCAAACCGTTCCCTCAGGGTCTTAAAGGAAGTCGACCATCTTGTAGGTAGGCAGCCACGTTATCTTTTGACATCCCATGGGATCCAGTCGGTAACAGCTCGTCACACTTGTCTCCAAATCGCATTACATCTCCCATCTGATTTTCGATGCCTTGTAAGCAGACAGCGGCCCTAGATTCTGGAATAGCGACAGAGGTCAGAACTCCGATTCCTTCTCTCCTTGAGTGAGGTATGATATTCAAGCATAGCTCTTTCGATTCCTCTTTGGGAGACCTAATAGCATTCTCATCCTGCTTTTATAGGGCCTAGGTCTCTGAAGCGTATGTTAATGCAGGGAGAAGAGGTGGAGTCAAAGAAGATGCCCTGGAGCCGGAGGTTCTTTGTCCTTTAGCTATTTCTTCGATGCCTTTGAAGGCATTCCATGCTCTCTTCCTCCGCAGTTACAGGTTTTAGGTCATTCAACATAAGTTGGCTTGCCTCAGGTACATAACTGCATTCAGAGAATGTTTGTTCCATTGAGAGTGAATGGGGCCTCTGGAACTAGCTTTCATTTTCATTTGAACATAAAGTTCTTTAGATTCAGCTGTAGACCTACCTTTCCACATTCTCGGTGAAAGTCAGCCAGCATTTGTGCCTTTTGGCTAATGTTTGGTGTTATTAGTACAATGTCATCAGCGAAGCGGAGGTGGTGTATTGTTGCCAACCATCTATCTTCACTCCCATTCCTTCCCATTCTAATTGTCCAAATGATGTTCTGGAGGGTGGTGCTGAAGAGTTTTGGTGAAATGGTATCACCCTTTTGAACCCCTCTTTTTGACATCAATGATCACTTCTTTGTAGAATGGTGAGATCCTGGTGGTGAATCAGAATACAGCTCATGAAGGATCTTGATGTCTTGGGTTTGAACACCCTGTTGGCTAGGGCTTGATGACTGCTTCAGTCTCCACAGAATCAAGGCTTTCCTGTAAATCAATGAACGTGAGACAGAGCGGCATCTTGTACTCCCTACAAACCTCAATGAGCTTGGTTACTGTGTGGATTTGGTCGATTGTGCTGAATCCTTTCCAGAAAGCCAGCTTGCTCACATGGTTTTCCTTCATCTAGTGTTCTGCTAATCCTGTTCAGGATGACTCGTGTAAACAGCTTGTGGTTACGGACAACAGGCAGATAAGGCGATAGTTGCTTATGTTGTGAATGTCTCTCCTTTCTTGAACAGTAGAACAATCCTTCTGGTTTTCCATTGGGAGTGCACCTTGCATTCAGACAGGTAGCGTGTGAAGAGCAAACTAGTGTATTGATGAGTACCGATGCAATTCAAGTTTAGGTGTTCAGGTCTGACTTTGTCTGGGTCTGGTGCTGTTTCACTTCTTTACCTACTGAGATGGTGCGGCATGTCGGATTTCAAGTGAGCTGAGAACATTGGGAATGACATATTCCATCCTGTGGAGTTTGGCATGTGGGCAAGGATGCCTGGCTATCAAAGAGATCTGAGTAGAAGTTCCTGGATAACTCTCCGATTGCCTTTCTGGTGCTGTGATAGATCCATTAGAAAGTGAGGAAAATCTTCTCTTGGTCTTAGAGTTGGAAAAGGAGAGGCAGGCGGTCACTTGATCACTTGATCACTTGAATCCCGTTATTCATCGATTTTGCTCGAGCAGGCACCAGTAACATTTCCATTGGACTATCACGTGCCAATGTAGCCCAATGGCATCTGGTTGATTCAGGAATATGAAGAGCCTCAAACCGTTCCTTCAGGGTCTTGACAGGAAGTCTGACCATCTTGTAGGTGGGCGGCCACGTGATCTTTTGACATCCCGTGGGGTCCAGTCGGTAATGGCTCTAGTCCAGCGGTTGTCTCCAAATCGCATTACATGTCCAGCCCATCTGATTTTCGATGCCTTGGCAAAGCGAGACAGCGTCCCTGATTCTGGAATAGCGACGGAGGTCAGAACTCTGATTCCTTCTCTCACTTGAGTGAGGCGTGATATTCCAAGCATAGCTCTTTCGATGCCTCTCTGGGAGACCCGAATAACATTCTCATCCCTGCTTTTCGTAGGGCCCAGGTCTCTGAGGCATATGTTAATGCAGGGAGAACGGTGGAGTCGAAGAGATGTGCCCGGAGCCGGAGGTTCTTTGTCCTTTTAGCTATTTCTTCGATGCCTTTGAAGGCATTCCATGCGCTCTCTTCCTCCTGCGCAGCTCAGGTTTTAGGTACGATTCATCATGTTGACTTCTCGACCTAGGTACACATAACTGCTGCATTCAGAGATGTTTGTTCCATTGAGAGTGAATGGGGCCTCTGGAACTAGTTCATTTTTCATGAACATTGTTTTCTTTAGATTCAGCTGTAGACCTATCTTTCCACATTCTCGGTCGAAGTCAGCCAGCATTTATTGCCGCTTGGCTAATGTTGGTGTTATTAGAGCGATGTCATCAGTGAAGCGGAGGTGGTGTAGTTGCTGACCATCTATCTTCACTCCCATTCCTTCCCATTCTAATTGTCGCATGATGTTCTCGAGGGTGGTGCTGAAGAGTTTTGGTGAAATGGTATCACCCTGTCGAACCCCTCTTTTCACGTCATGATTACTTCTTTGTAGAATGGTGAGATCCTGGTGGTGAATCCGGAATACAGCTCACGAAGGATCTTGATGTATTGGGTTTGAACACCTGTTTGGCTAGGGCTTCGATGACTGCTTCAGTCTCCACAGAATCAAAGGCTTTCTGTAAATCAATGAGCGTGAGACAGAGTGGCATCTTGTACTCCCTACAAACCTCGATGAGCTTGGTTACTGTGGATATGGTCGGTTGTGCTGAATCCTTTCCGGAAGCCTGCTTGCTCGCATGGTTGTCCTTCATCTAGTGTTCTGCTAATCCTTTTCAGGATGACTCATGTAAACAGCTTGTGGATGACGGACAACAGGCAGATGGGGCGATAGTTGCCGATGTCGTGAATGTCTCCCTTCTTGAACAGTAGAACTGTCCTGCTGGTTTTCCATTGGGAGGGCACCTTGCATTGGACAGGTAGCGTGTGAAGAGCCAAGCTAGTGTATTGATGAGTACTGACGGCAGATTCTTCAGGTGTTGAGGTCTGACTTTGTCTGGGCCTGGTGCTGTTCCCTTCTTTACCGACGAGATGGCATGTCGGATTTTAGAAGGAGAACGTTAGAGAATGACATATCCATCCTGTGGAATTTGGTATGTGGGCAGGTGGATGTGGCTATCAAAGAGATTTGAGTAGAAGTCCTGGATAATCTTCTCCATTGCCTTTCTGGAAGATGTGTTAGATCCATCAGGGCGTCGGAGGGCAGTCATCTTGGTCTTATAGTTGGCGAAGGAAGGCGGGCAGTGCAAATGCTTTTCCCGGCTTCTGCTGCATCTTCCAGTATTTCTGCTCTTCTGTCTTTGAGGTCTTCTTTTATCACTTCTCTGCACCGTTTGGCAAGCTTGGGCGTTAGCATTTGATCACCTGAGGCTCGCGCCTTGCCCCATTGGCGAATGAGCTCAGAGTTTCTGAAGACAGGCGTCCTTTTGTGTCTTTCTCTCTCTGCGGCATTCTTGCACAATCATGGAGGTGCTGAACCAGTCGGTTGTATTCTTCATCGATGTTGTCAGTGATGGTATCTTCCCATGTTGCTGCAATGGTGCCAAAGGGTTCCCAGTTGGTGGTTGTTCTGGGAGTTCTCTTCTTAAACTTTGCAGCCTTTTCTCCCGTTGCGGGAAGTAAATTTTTGCAGGAAGGAGGGGGTGGTCAATCCTGTTTGGAATTTGGGGCGACAGCAACATCGGTCAGACAAAACCGTCGATTGAAGATGATGTGGTCAATTTCATTGTGGAGCTGTCCTGGGAAATTCCCATGTCCAGCGTTTCGCTTCAGCCTTCTGGAACTGTGAGTTCCCATGAATGGTCTTGGTGGACATGATGAACTCAGATAGTCTCTCACCCTGTTCGTTCCATTCTAGGCCATGGTCTCGATGTGGAGTTCTTCATTTGATCTTCTCTGTCCTATCTTGGCATTAAAATCACAACTATGATCTTGTAGAAGGTTTGTGATCTTTTTTATAGAACTCCTCCAGTTCCATGTAGAATTTCTCAATTTCATCTTCTTCGTATGTGGATGTTGGTGCGTGACAATGAAGATAGAAATTGCTGGCAGTAGGCCACATCTCTTCCAAGTGTAATCGTCCTATCTGGTTTATTTAGGCATTCAAATGAATCTATGTTGGCGGCCATGTTACGTATTGACAAGGACACCAAGCCACCGATGCCTCTTTTTCGCATGTTCCAAGGAACAATTCTTCTCCGGTGTCAAATACAGCATGATCGACTGGCGCCTCTCTCGATCTCAGTGAGACCAATGATGTAGTACTTGATCTTTTTAGCTTGCACCATCAGATCCTCAATATATGCTTCCGATGCCAGCGTACGTGCATTGAAAGTACAAACAGTCATTTTAGTCCTTCTTTTTGGCACCCTAGGATGGCCATGAAATTTTATCAGACACTGCTTGTTTGCGCCTTTCTTACTGCTGCCATATTAAAGGGCTCTTTGGAGTCAGGAAAATAAACATTTAGTTACTGGTTTGGCATATCGAACACGCATCGGACAGCTTGCCAGGCTCTTCAATGCGGGCGCTATACTCTCATTACTTTGTTGGGCTCTCTCAAAGGGGTGGGTGTGGCCAGTGCAATAGAGAAAACTGGTTTCTGCTCTTCCGAAGTTATCTGTCATCTCATGACGTTATCATAAAATTTGAATAAAAGCTTCTTTCTTTAAAAAATTACTGTAATGATTTTGTAGGCAATATGAAAATAGCCTTTAATCTAGGTAAAGTCACTATCTTACTAAGGTTAATATCCTGCTGGGGTAATCTGAGCTATCATACTGTAAATTTACAAACTCTATGAATCCTAGAATATATGACTATTCCAACAATCCTGAGTATATCTTCACTTGTATCATTAATCTTCCCGTTTTCATCAATTGCTTGAGCAGGCACCAGTAACATCTTCATACTTCCTGTCATGTGCTAGTATAGCTTAAGGACATCTGTTTGCACCTAGGAACACAAAAAGTCTCAAATCATTTGTTGAAGTCATAGGAATGAGGTCTATCTATAGTTGTTAGATAGACCAATTATCTATAATTATTAGGGCTTGGTATATCAAATAAAGAAGGGTAGCTTGTCAGGGCTCTGCTGTGTGGGTGGTATGTTCTTGGAACTAGGCTCTCAGTTTGTAGTTTACTGATGAATGGGAAGATCAACTTATCTCTTGGGTGGAGGTCTTACGGGCTGGGAGTGTGGATGTAGAAAATATGGCCCTCAGGGTGTGGGGGTTCCTTCTTGTAAGTATACCTTCAAGGATTATTTAATTGGGTGACTTTTCCTTTGAACTTTTCTCATAAATATCTGTATTATAGTAATCATTATATTTGCTGAATGTGAGACAATTATGAAGGTATATGGGTTTCTTACTCCATGTACCTGTTCCATTCTGCATATATACTTTGTAAGTTTATTGCCAATGATCTCTATAGATCTAGTTCTTCCCTTCTCAAATAAGTGACTGCCAATTATTATGTCCAAGAAACTTCCTGAATCCTGGAAACTGTTTCTAGTAAATAAA
Source organism: Cryptotis parvus (assembly GCA_021461705.1). Lineage (NCBI taxonomy): Eukaryota > Metazoa > Chordata > Mammalia > Eulipotyphla > Soricidae > Cryptotis > Cryptotis parvus. Next base: position 36,826 of record JAJIBD010025874.1, on the reverse strand, counting down.
TTAGGAGAAATTTATGTTCACTTTGTTTTACTCTCTTGAGGGTTTGTATGAAAAATTGTATGGACAGTTGAGGCTTTGTCTCTGTTAAAATAACCAAACAAAAAGATTCTAAAATGTTATTCAAATTCATAATTCAATGGGAGCCTTTTGTTAATGAGACAGTAGGCTGATCGTCACTTCAATTGACTCTGCCATTTCACCAACTAATACTTGAGATTGTATTTCAAATTTTTAAATCCATATTAAAATAGTTACTTTTGGCATATGTCATTGCTAAATGCCTATATGTGTAAATATATATTACTATATATAATATACATTATTTTATATAAATATTTATATATATTATAAAAGATAGTTGAGTTTCCCCAAGCCCCTCTACAAAATAGGAGACAAACAAAACATACAATGTAGGAGATATTTGGGTGATACATACTCTATCAAAGAATCAGTAAAAGTCATAAATACTGAGACCCCCTCACTTCTATTCAGATTACCAGTATTTGGGATGATATAAAGTATGAAACTGAATCATCAAAACTTCATCAGGAAGTGAACCCAAAAGCAGTTTAATTTTATGTATAGTTGAGGGAGAAGAAAAATCAAATATAACTTGCTATGGAAATAATAATATATTGTCTTCAATCCAATTTGTAAGGAGTTGTAGAAAATAGTTTTATTTACCATTAGTAAGATCAGAATATATCTTTATATCTTGACACTTCTCATAGTATTGAACTAGTTCATGAGAAAAGTATTAAGTTCAAACTAGCAATTTGAAAACATAACCCACAAGATGTTAGGAACCACCCACTAATAAAATGTTCATGGATTAAGGGGGTGTGGAACATATCAAGCTAATCCTTTTCTGGTAGAATAAAGTTAATGTATTTTTATGTTTCATCAAAGAAAATGAAGTATAACACTTGGTGGTTTTTGTTTGTTTGATGCTACTTCCATATATACATTGTCCACCCAACAAGCAAGTATTAAGAAGTTTCAGAGAACAATAAAACTCTACAACAAATATATCATAAAACAATTTGCATTTCCATTTGGCACTTATGGTTCATCAGATGCAATGTTATTCGTAGTGCAGAAAATATGACATTTAGTGGGAGCACTCTCAAGCACCAATAAAACAATCATTTCAGATTTAACAAACTTAGAATGAGGCATATAACTATAGTCCTCCTAGACAATAACTTTTCATTTTTGAAAAAGTTACTGACTTGCTGATAAGGCGTGTTAAATAATTACTGACTGGTTATGGGATATCAGATGATCACAAAACCTAAAAGTACTTACCATACAAGAGCAAATATGCTAGAGAGGCATCCTCAGCAGTGATTTATCCAATAGAATTTGTTTGGAAACAGCTAGTAGAAAATAAAAATTTACAGATGGTTTTTGCCTAATCTATACATAATATTCTAAAATTATATGGATAGTGTTACAATATGATGAAGTGTACATAAAGTATTGAAGAGCAGTAACATTTTTAGGATTGGCTAGCCAGGTGTTCAGTGTAAATGCTAATTCTTGTTCCCCACAGGTAAGTAAGACACTTTAGAAATCTTTTCATGATGGCCATTTGTTGTCTTACAGTGGACTTTGTTTAATAGTGAGAACTTCTCTCTATCTCTCACCCTTATGGTGCAGTTCTTTTGTTTAACCATGAAATTGTTGAGTTTTCAAGTCAGTGTCTGTGATGCTAATTCAAGTTTGCTGTGTATTTATTGTGACTACCATACTTTCTTCACATTCTGCCACATTGTTTTTCCGTCATGCATGACTGTTTATTTAATTTGGGAGGGGATGGTGGGAAGAATCCTTATTTATAAAAGCATTCATGAAGGGTAAAGTAAACCAATGATTTTCCAGACAGTACAATAAGATTTAATTTAATCATATATGCATTTATTAAATCCATTTTAGATGAAATTAAATTTGATAATGATGCACATAACATTGTTCTTACATATTATCATAGTTGTATAAATCTGGTATAAATCTGGATGAAATGAACACAATAATCTATTTTTAATCTTACTAAAAATGTGAAGTTGTATTCCAAAGAATAAAAAAAAAGTTATGAGTTTTGAGACCTTGTATATGAGTGATATGAGTGCCTGTATGGGTGTATGTTTTTATTTCTTTAAAATACACTCTGAATTTTGTGTTTTCACATTTACTGTACTCTTGCAATTATGTTTCTGAGAAACGTGCTCTGTGAATAAATAGAATGGGTGCTGCAAATAAATCAAATGAATGGTAATTCCTACAGCAGTTCAACAATACGTTTTAACAGTATGATTGACAAAGATTGAACGTCTCATTAAAAGTAGTTTCACTACTATAAAAATTTTCAATCCTAAATGATGTAGATACTGACATCTCTGCACAGAGATTGGTCTTATCTAAATAATTTTCTTTTCCTTACCATGCAGAATCATGAACTTTATTGCTGACTTGGTTACTAATTAGCAAATATACACTTACTAGATGATATTTAAAAGGTTGTATTAATGTTTACCTACTGTGAAACACCATTCTATTTTAAAAGAGTAACATTTACTTAAGATGACTTTATTAATTTTAAAGTTATTCAATTAATCAACATACTTTAAAATTACATCAAGAAATTAAAATGATTTGGTTTATATGTTAATAAAAGAAGAAAATATTTCATATCTATTTCATTACAGTTTTTGTTTTGTGGCCACCCTTCGTAGTTCTCAGGACTAACTTTTGCCTCTGTGCACAGGGATCACTCTTCGTGGTGCTCGGGGGCTATATACAATATTGGTGATCAAATTAGCCTTGGCCATATGAAAGAAAAGTATCTTAACCTCTGTACTATCTCTTCAGCCTTACATAATGTTGATTGTTACTTACATTTAAAATTACCAAATTTGACCTGGTATTATAGATTTTATCAATATTTTTAACTAATGGGGCTGTGTTTATCATTCACTTGCAAGTGTACACTTTTAATATATGCTTTGTATCTATTTAAACATACTGCAATGTTGTATGATTCTTTGGTAAACAAATGTACAATGTTGTACAATGTCACACGATTCTTTGGTAAACAAATAATATTTTATTTATTTGTGGTGAAATTATTCATTAATATAATGAAACACACTATTGCTCAATATTTGTTCTTAACCAAGAATTGATAAAGATAACTTAATCACACAAAAGAGGTGTTATAGAAAAGCTCTTTGTGCTAGTGTTTTTCTTTCTTAATATTACAGCACATGATAGAAAGTATAAGTGTGTTTTAGTCATATGAATCATAGACTTCAATATTTTGAAAGGAAAGTTAAAATTATGTTTAAATTTGTTTCATGAAATCAGGAAGTTCTGGATCACTGACTTATCTTTGTCTTTGAGTTATCAGAAATATTAACATCTATATATTTCTATCCTCATCTATAAAAAATAATATGATTACAAAACTAAATCTAAGGCTCATGTAAAAGGTTAATTTTCATTACATGGATAATTTTCCTGGCACTGTTTTTAGCACATTGCAATTATATAGTAAATGTCTGTTATGACTAAAATTGGTTGCTAATATTTGAAGGAAATCAAAATATTTAGGTTTCAGATTTTCTTAGAAAGTATTATACAGTGACATATTAGAGGTAAATATATTAACTTAGAATTATTAAAAATTCAGAGATAGGTGAGCTGTATTATGAACTTTTCTTTCAATATTATAATCATGAATTGAAAATTTTATTAAGAACTGTATAATTCAGTGAGTTATAAAAGAAATAAGAGCATTCTTTGTGGCAGAGAAAATCTTCCTGAAGATAACATAAAAAAGCACAAGAAGAAATATAAAAATAATATAGTACTTAAAAAGTACTATATATGAAAATGTGACAATGCAAAAATCTAAGTGAATTTAATAAATGTTATATCTTAATTTGGAGCTAGACTAATATAATATAGATGTGAATTCATTTTTTGTTGCTCTGTAATCACACTTGGTGATGTTCACAGTTTGCTTTTGGCTCTCTGCTCTGGGTTTATTCCTCACAGACTGTTGGGGGTGTTGCGGATTTAACCAGGACAGTTGCTTGCATGTGAGGGAACCTCTGTAAGTGCCTCACTGGCCCCTAGATGTCAATTTCTTATAATGTGACCTTTAAACCATTCACACTCAATAATTTTTTAAATGAATATTATAAAAAGATGTGATTCTAAGTTTTATATCATAATAAAATAGGTCATTCATAATTAAGAAACTCTTTGACTTTAATTTACTTATATTAAAGTTCACAAATTTTAAAGGTTAAGCTCAATTTTTAATAAGGTTATAGACAAATATTTACACAGAACTAAACTCATTTAAATATTTGAATTATTTTATTACTGTAATAACTTCTTCCTGAAATTTTGTAGATTGCTTCCACAAGTTCTCACGGCACATATGCTGCTGGAGCCCATGTGCTGCTTGAGCCCACGTGGTGTAACAAAACATTAGTGAATATAAAGATCATGAAGAACTTTATTAGGAAAGAAACTTCCCCTTCAAGTTTAAGTGAGATAATGTAGGCTAGCAGACGGAGTGGAGGGAGGCATTGGGTAGGCCTGAATGACAAAGAACTTTCTGGGAATAAAGCTAGCCCTAAGGCTGTCCAGAGTCACCTTTTGGAACCAGGAACCAAGACTTGATAAAACCTTCACCCTCAATAGACCTCCAGGAAGCTGGATCAGTCTCTCTCTGCCCACCTTTTTAATCCCATACATTCCAGGACAGAAGATCCAGCAGGAACAGAGGTAAAGAAAAAGAGATTTGCAAGGAAGACCACTCCCAAAATCTACTCCCCTTGGCAACAGCCCTAGCAATGGACTTTAACCTAGGCTGAAGCACCCAATGGGAGTTGCTTGGGAAGAAACCTATAAAAGCCGCCCTGATCAAAAGACAGCAGCACATACTGCCAGAGCCAATGTGCAAAGAGCCATCCTCGCTCCAACCTGAGCTGATGGCTCCCTGAGAAATGGTGCAGTGGGGCTCGGGCCCATGTTGTGCAGGAGCTCATCACAGACTCTTTCAGTTCTTACCCTGCCCAGAGGGTCCCGGGAGACAGAGGCAGCTCTGGAGAAAGTGACCATATCTCTCTCCTGCTTGCCTCACATAAGCTACCTGTGGGGAACCACCCTCATCAGTTTGAACAAAAGTTACTGGAAATCTGAATTCAACTATTTGTGAGAGGAAAAGAAAAACCTTAGAATTAAAGATGGTGGGGCCAGAATTCAGCTGGGTTTGATCCCCTGGCATCATGTACGGTCCCCAGAGCCCTACCAGGAGTGATTCCTGAAGCACAGAACCAGTGGTAAGGCCTGTGTACTGTGGGGTGGGGTCCCAAAACCAAAACAAACAAACAAAAAAGATGTTGCAAAACCTCAAAGATATTTAGAACTTCATCTTTCCTAGAGGTGGCCCTTTAAATTTCAAAGACGAAAACTGCTTCCCTCCAGCACTGTTTCTCCCTCCTAACAGAGACATTGTTTAAATTACAAAAACGCTATGAATGTTTTTCTCTATTGCAGAGGTGGTGTGAATGCACTGAAGAGCAAATACTCCTGGCTATCTCAGCAAGATAAAAAGGAAAGCTTTGTGACTTACCATAGAAAAGCTCTTTGTGCTGGTGTTTTTCTTCTGTTACACAGATTGAGAGTACCTATCTTTGATAGGACATGCAGTGCTGGAACAATTTATAGGTAAATCATTGATCTATCTATGATCCAGAAAAGTCATGCTTATAGTTTGGCTAAATATAAGGACTGAAAGCTTATTACTGTTTCACAGAGAGGTCTACTTTTATTCTAATATTTAAAGAAAATAAACTTTTAACCTTTTTAAAACTTATCCTGCTAGATTACTCATCTTTATTATTTTTAATAAAGTGGAACCCTCAGAACATATTCAAAAAGAACCAGCAAACATTAAGTATTTTTAACATGACTATTTCATTTATATTTTACAGCATAATATATTCAAGTTATGTCTGTGACAATAAGCTCAAAATATAAAAACACTTATTAAAATAATGGGGTAGAAAGAACATCAGTTTTTTTTCTGTTATCCATGTAACATTATTGCTTCCATTAAATACACTTGAATGAAGAAAGAAATAAAATTGATTGCTTGCTTTATAAGAATTAAAATGCATAACTGATTAATAATTGAGGAATGTAGAGCTGTACTTGAAAAGAAAAATTCATTCAGATTTTTTCTTATCCAAATCAGTCAAGTTTTATTCTATTTCTAAGCAAACTAATCATGCCTCTAATAAAACTAAGCTTAGGTTCTTATATAGAAATGGACTTTAGTTGCAACTTTTATAATCATTTTCATCATTATGAGGACAACTTACTAAATATCAGGCAGAGGTACTTGCTTATTTAATTCCCATGAACTTTCAACCGGTGAAAGATATCATTCTTGTTTTTAAAGTGAAGAAACAGAGGGCTAGAGAGGGATGGCTCAACTGTCTGGAGCTCGGGTACCATCCCTGGTAACACATAATCTCCTAAGAAACACTAGGAGTAGCCCCTAAGCACAGAGCCAGGAACAAATCCTGTGCACCACCACGTGTGACTCCAAAACAAAAGCAATGGGAAAAAATGAAAAAATTTAGGAATAGAGAAGCTAAGCGATGTTCTTAGTGAAATTTGTAGAAATCTGATTCCACTTCAAGAAATTCTGCACCTGATTCCTTGCTCATAACCTCTCCATACTATCATATTTCTGTAATGTATGTATATTTTAAAATGACCTCATTTTCTGTGAACTGTATTTATATCTCAAGAAATATAATTCATCTATTACATCTTATATATGTATTATATGTTATATCATGTATCATCCCTAAATTGCACAGATGGCCAATGGACACTAAAGTTAAATAGGGAAAAATACCTAAACTATAGGCTCTAAGAATACCTTCTACAATTTATATTAGATGTGAAACAAGCAAATTTCCTTACAAAGTCATGCCTATGGCTTTGCAGGTGCATTTCATATAATCATGTTCCACGAAATAAGCATCTGACTGTCTAATTTTTGTTCCCTAGGCTCAGCTGCTGCAAAGAAGTGACATTTTACACAAAAACCTTAAATGAAGGTCATTTCCAAATGGACATACATTCTCAACTCTGCAGCCTGAGTGTTTAGAAATATTCGCTGTGCAGATGTTTAAAAACAAAAACTGTAAACTCTAAACTCATTGTCATTCTATTCATAAAGCATAGATCTCAAATTTTGTTCAAGAAAGAAATAATTTTAAGTGCCAACATATGGAATAATATAGTAGGCATTTACTCATTTGTTAACTTTTGGAAATGGATAAAAGTTATGAAAGCTAATTATAAATCATAAAAATGAAATATGTCATAGGCAAGTTTCTCAAAAAACTTAAGGTTTTGGTCATTGGACGTGCATTCAATAAAAAAAAACTAGCCTAGAAGCAGAAAATATGTGGCATAGTCTCAATACTTACTCTTATCACTATGACATTGTGGATAACATTAGGAAATTCCCAAATAAGCATTATATTCCCTAGATAAAAAGATAGCATAGTAGAAGAGGTAAATAGAGGTTCTTGGGTATCAACTAGACAGAAACACATCATTTAATGGAAATACCTGCAGGTAAATAGAGGTTCTTGGGTATCAACTGGACAGAAACACATCATTTAATGGAAATACCTGCAGGTAGTTGCTTGATTACCAAAAGCACAATTGTATTTTTTTTAAGCAAAAAGCATATGAAGTTGTTATTCTCAAAATGGTTTATTTTCTTTTCAACTTAGAAGATAAACAATTGAGATCTGCTTTTAGAAGGGCTTTAAGTTCACAGCAAAATTGAGCTCAAAACACTGGGTTTGCCTGTGCATCTCTCCTGAATCCTCTTGCCAACTCTGTAACTTTCAATATCTCACACCACTGGGATAGATTGGTTTTATGGATGAAACTCCTTTGATATAGCTTTTATCAAAGTTTATATTCATTAGTTGCTTACTGTATGGGTTTTGAGAACTGTGATTCACATTAGAGAATTACAAAGCAGTCGTTTCATTACCCTAAAACTTTTCTGTAGGAGGACCAGAGAAATGTCACAGAAGGTAAGTTGCTTGTCTTGCCCTCACCTTCCCTGGTTTGATCCCTAATGGTCTTCTACTATCTGCCAAGGGTGATTCCTGGTCATAGAGTCAGGAATAAGCCCCAAACATTGCTGTGTGCGGCCTCTCAAAAATAAAAAATAAAAAGCCTTCCCTATAGCTCACCTATTTATTTCACTCTCCTTCAAGACTTTTGCAATGACTGATCATTTTACTTTCCCCATAGTTTTGTCTTTTCCAAAATATCATATAACTGGAGTCACTATATGACCTTTTCAAATAGCTTCTTCTTGTTTAGTTATATATATTTATGTTTCCTTTATGTCTTTTTGTGATTCTTTACCTCATATACTTTATCACTTTTTATTTAAAGATAGTTAAACTTACTTTATCACTTATTAAAGGATATATTGTTACTTTGATCATTATTAATTAACCATTTATAACATTTATGCAGAACTTTTTTGTAAGAATATAAGCTCAGCTAATCAGTGTTAAATCAACTCAAATTACTGATCATATTGTAAGTGTGTTCAGATTTGTAAGAAATAACCAAACTTCTTCCAAAGTGGCTATACCACAGGTCAGAAATAGAAATAAAACTAAATGAACAGAGTGTTTGCTTTTGCATGTGGAACCACCAGAGTGACTCTTACACAGAGCATGAATAATACCTGAGAGCCATCAGGTGCAACTATGTTCCTCTTACCCTGAAAATTCAAAGTGACTAAGCCATTTTGCTTTCTAATCAACAACAAATGAGTTTTTGTTCCTCTATGTATTTGTTAGCTTTTGATATTTTTGATATCAAAAGTTTCAGTAGTAGTAGTATCTTTTTATGTATTTTAATGAAGTGTAATCTTGGTCATATCATATTTTTTCTTTTTTTGTCTTATCATTGGCATATTTAATTATGAACTGTATTTCTCCTTTCTCATGCTCCTCCCCTTCCTCCTCCTAGTTTTCTCTTCCTTCACTATTCCACCTCTTTCTTCTCCTTCTTCACTCTCTCCTTCCGTCTTCCTCCTTCTTCCTTCTCTTTCCTCTCTCACTTCCTCCTCATTACCTTTTTTACACTTATTATTACCATGTCTTTATTCTGGTCTTTGCTCAAAGAAGACTTCTGATAGTGCACAAGGTACCATATGTGATGTCAGGAATCAAATGTAGGTGAGTTGCTTGCAAGACAAATTACTCCGTGTACTTACTCCATTTACTGCCCTGCTATATAGTCCACATCCAGACTTCCCTCTAGTCACAACTCCACCCAGCAGACCAGACTGTCACAGCCTGGATCATCCACACCTACACTGAGGCAGTTTTTTTTCAATTTGGCCCAGGTATGCTGAACCAGAGACTCTCAGACATGGGGGCAGAGCTGCTACTTGCTCTCCATGTGCCCAGTCGCTCATGAGGTGCCCGGGAGTCATGGCGGATTCTAGTCCTGGCCTGCCACCCCAGCAGAGCCTCACAACAAGTCAGACACCCCCCCCTACTCCATGGGGGTCGCCATTTCCACATCCGGACTTCCCTCTCGTCACAACTCCACCCAGCAGACCAGACTACCACAGCCCGTCTTGCGCAGCCACTAGCTTTATTTAGAGGTGACTACAAGAGTATGCCACCCACACGCAAGCCTGGCAAGCTGCTTGTGTCGTATTTGATATGCCAAATACCAGTAACATTTATATTAGGTCATTCCTATGACCTAATATAATGGTTTGAGGCTCTTTATGTTCCTGGAGCAAGCGGATGCCTTTGGATTCTACTAGCATGAGACAGGACATATGGAGATATTACTGGTGCCCGCTCTAGCAAATAGATGATGAATGGTAAGATCGTGATAATGATAGCTACTATATTGGTAAAAATTATTAATGTACACCAATCACATACTTTCCATTTAATCTACCAATATCTTTATCTTCTATTCACTTTCTCTGAAATATTCCTTTAGGCATTTATTTTATTTTATTTATTTATTTTTTTTTGCTTTTTTGGGTCACACCCAACAATTCTCAGGGGTTTCTCCTGGCTCTGAACTCAGGAATTACTCTTGGCGGTGCTTGGGTGACCATATGGGATGCCGGGGATCCAACCTGGGCAGGCAAGGGGAGGGCTGCTTGCAAGGCAAATGCCCTACCTGCTGGGCTATCGCTCCAGCCCCCTTTTAGACATTTTACTCAAAAGATATTTCTTTCCTTTAGCCACTTTAGGCATTCCTTTAGGCACTTTGCTCAAAAGATATGACTCAGAAATAACAACTTTATATTCTTAAATTTACAATTGGAATATTCCATTAAGCACATAGCAAATTCACAGTACAGTAAAGCAAACATGCATTTAATACACCTAATCAGTCATCATAGCTTAGCCTAGTGTACATTAAACATGTTCAACCACTTATAGTACTTATAGTTGAGCAAACTGTTAGATAATGCAAATCATAGTTTATAAAAGATTTGTTTATTTTATATTACCTCATATGTTATGTAACTTATTGAATACACACCTGAAAGTGGAGAACAAAAGTGTTGTTTTACTTCATCCTATGACTGCTCACTGCTACTGTCTGTGCCTGTCATTAGGAGGAAGTATATCACTGCATGTTGATGGCTTAGACAAGTTCAAAAGATAAAAAAAAGCAGATCAAAGTTGTTTCTATTGAACTATCAAAACAATTATCAGGTTAAAAAATTAAAAGTCGAATATAACTTGATGCCCACCTATATACACATTATAATAATTATTTTAGAGTTAGCAATATAGCTTGTGTACAATGCATCTTTTAAATCTAAGGTCCATAGTTTGGTCTCTGGAACCATTGACTCCCTGGGCTCATCATCTCTGGGTATAGTTCTAGGTGTCCTCTAGAAACTGATGGAGATAAAACACACATTTAAGCAAAAATTTAAAAGTAAATGATGTTCTGCTTGGTATCATTTATATGTGACAAGCATAATTTTAATACACTTTATTAGGCAGTTGTATTACTAATTATTTCTATTATCAACATAAAGAAGAATAAAAACAGATAAAAACATCACATCAAATATCTTTGGATGCTGCTAGATCCATAGTCATATGACAATGGTGAAGGTATATCAGGTTTTCCCCAGAATTCTCAGATCTGCATAATCATTTCTTCTCCAGAAAGCAACTGAATGTACAATTACATAATGATTTTGAAGTGTTGATTGGACTAATATTTTTGCACAACCACTCCAACAATTTTGCATGAACTAACCTTCACATTTCATTAAATAAATTTGACTTCAGGTAACTTAATAACATAAATAACTTAGAATACTGAATTTTTTCTAATCTGATTGTCATTGTATGCTACCAAATATCCCTTGTTTTGCATAGGAATCTGTTTCAAGCACTTTTTGTGATTTGATTTTAAAGATTTTATGGAAATCTCTGCTAATCAAGAAACATCCATCACAATGAAACTAAAATGAATTGATTTTTTTTTTACTCTGTAGATAGCAGCAGCAATGATAAAGAACAGACAATTCAGTGATGAAATTTTGTTTTTATTCATGCACAAATAACTCACAATTTATTATGGTGTGGCTATAAATGAAGATTATTTCACATAGCATTTATATAATGTATCTATATCTTCAGCTGTCTTTTTTAAATTAAAAATACATATTCACAGAGGTCAGACGAGATCGGGCATGTTCATTGTGGCGGTACATCAAAAGATCACGTGGCTACCCACCTACAAGATGGTCAGACTTCTTTGTCAAGACCCTGAAGGAACAGCTTGAGGCTCTTTGTATTCCTGAAGCAACCAGATGCCATTGGGCTACACTGGCACATGATAGGGTCAAATGGAAATATTACTGGTGCCTGCTCAAGCAAATCGATGAATAACAGGATATCTAGTGATCAAGTTGATCAAGTGATTCACATAGGTTTCACCTATTTCCTCCTATATGTATATAACTTCATTACATATTAATGAACCTGACATCTGTTGCTTGAAAATTGTTTTGAAAATTGTTTGTTTGAAAATTGACATTTGGAGGACTTCAGGAATTGATCCATTTCTTCTAGATTCTCATGTTTCACGGCATACAGGCTCTCAAAGTAATCTCTGATGATCTTTTGGATTTCTGTGGTTTCTGTTGTGATGTCACCCTATTTATTTCTGATTCTGTTTATTTGGGTTTTCTCTTTCCCTGACCTTACAAGTCTTGCCAATGGTTTGTCAATCTTGTTTATTTTTTCAAAAAGCCAGCTCTTGGTTTCATTAATCTTTTCGATTGTTTTTTGGTTATCAACTCATTGATTTCCTCTCTAAGTTTTATTATTTCCTTTTTTTCTGCCTGGGTTGGGCTCCTTTTTGTTGGTCTTTTTCTAATGTCTTCAGCTGTGTAGTCAGGTTATTTATGTGGGCCCTTTCTTGTTTCCTGATGAATGCTTGCAGAGCTATAAACTTCCATCTTAACAGGGCTTTTGCCGTGTCCCACAAGTTCTTATAATTGGTGTCTTCATTTTCATTTGTTTCCAGAAATCTTTGGATTTCCTGTTTGATTTCTTCTATGGCCCATTTGTTGTTCAGGAGTGAGCTGTTCAGTTTCCAGGTGTTTGGTTTGACTCCCTGTTTCTGTGTACGGTTAAATTCCATTTTCAGTGCATCATGGTCTGAAAAGATAGCTGACACAATTTCTATCTTTTTTATTTTATTGAGGTATGCTTTGTGGCTGAGCATGTGCTCTATCTTGGAGAATGTTCCATGTGCACTAGAGAAAAATGTTTATTCAGCTTTATTGGCATGAAAAGCCCTGTATATATCCACTAGCTCTCTTTCTTCCATTTCTTCCTTCAGGGCCAATATTTCCTTGGTGAGTTTCAGTCTTGTTGATCTATCCATCGTTGATAGAGCAGTGTTGAAGTCTCCAACTATTATTGTGCTACTGTTAATGTCTTCTTTGAGGTCTCTTAGCAGTAGTTTTATGTATTTTGCTGACCCTTCGTTGGGTGCATATATGTTTAGTAGTGTAATTTCTTCCTGGTGTACATACCCCTTAATTAATAAGAAGTGGCCTTCGTTGTCCCTTCTAACCTTTTTCAGCCTGAAGTCTATATTATCTGATACTAATATGGCCACACCAGCCTTTTTGGAGGAGTTGTTTGCATGGAGAATGGTCTTCCAACCTTTGACTCTGAGTCTCTGTTTGTTCTGATTATTCAGATGTGTTTCTTATAAACAGCAGAATGTTGGGTTCAATTTTTTTAATCCATTTTGTCACTCTGTGTCTCTTAATTGGTGCATTTAGACCATTGACATTGAGAGAGATTATTGTCATTGGATTTTTGTGCCATCTTTCTTTTTGTGTTTGTTGTGCTTATGGGTTTGGTCGCATTACAGTAGTCCCTTCAGTCCTTCTTTTTAAAGTTGGTTTTGAGTCCATGAAGTTCCTGAGTTGTTGCTTATCCATGAAGTTGTGTATCTTTCCTTCATATCTGAATGTGAGCCTGTATGACCAAAACCCAAACATGAACTTTTTAATTGTATATCTTTTTATTTGTATATCTCACGGTGGTATAATAAAATACTTTAAAAAAAGAATCTACTATTAAAATAGTATTTAAATTTTAAAAAAAAGAAAATTGACATTTGTTTGTTGAAAAATAAAACCTTAAAAATTAAAGAAGCTTACTTTAAATATTGTAGTGCTATGGTAAAAACATAGCTAATAAAATAAGTATGTTCCCTTTTTAGTTTCATCCTTAGCAACATTTTATTTTTCAAATATGCAAGCCTTTAAATTATCTGAGTATCAGGCATTTTATCTCTTCTAGAAATGATTGAATACTGTCCTAAAATTTACTTTTAGCATTATATGCAATATTTTCAAAATAAATTACTCAGAATTCCATTCTACCAGTGTCTACCTAAAATATGAATTACATGATTAAATTCATTTGAGAATATTACACATATCATTTATGCAGTCTTCATTTGAACATTCCTTTTAGGGTGCATGCCCTAAAAATGTTTCAAGGAAACAGACTATTCTGTCAAAGACAGTAACAAAGTAATCATGCCAATAAGTGTTTAAACAGAAATTGTAAAATATGCATACAAAATATGCTTGAAATTCTAGCTTTCTATTAGACTGGCAAGTAAACTAAGATTTTCTTAAAGAAGTGACAATTTACATAAAATTAATATATATGTAGTATCTAGGCAAAAATGATTGAATATATTTCTAGTCAGTGGGAAAATGAGCAAATAAACTATGCCAGAAGGAAAAATGAAATGTAACACAATTTCAAAGTAAAGCCATATGGCAAAACAAGCACCTCAGACTATAGCGATCAAATGAAGACAGGCTTTTATGCCTTGAAAATGAGAAATAGTTTGTTCTTAGCAAATAGAAGAGTCATTCAACAAGTATTTAGAAGAGAAATGAAATGAGTATATTTTATTATTTATTTATTTTTAAAAACCGTTTTAGTATACCACCATGTTACTGGTATCAGTAACCCAGTGGTATAATAAAATATTAAACCTCATTCCCATGACCTGAAGGAATCGTATGAGGCTTTTTCATGTTCCTGAAGAGAGCAGATGCCCTTGGGCTACACTAGCACACAACAGCACATATGGAGATATGACTAGCAAATCAATGAACAATGGTAAGACAAGTAATACAAGTGAAGTGATACCACCATGAGATATAAATTTACAAAGGCTCATGTTTGGGTTTCAGTCTTACAGTATTCCAGCACCCATTCCTCCACTAGTGCCCATTTTCCACCACAAATGTCCCCAATTCCCTCACCCAATCCCCTAGCCTGTCTCTATGGCAGGTTCTTTATCTTCTCTCTCTCTCTCTCTCTCTCTCTGCCTCTGTCTCTGTCTCTCTCTTCCTTCTCTTACACATTGTGTATTGCAATATATTCACATAGTGGTTATTATGTGTATCTCTTTGCCTATATTCAATGCTCACTTCCAGGCTGGTATTATCAATTTTGACAATTATTAACACACTGTTCGCTTCTCTGTCTACCTAACCTCTGACTCCCACATGTTTGTGGTAGATTCCACCTTTGACAAGACCTCCTGATCCATATTTTGCCTGACCTTGGATATCGGTAACATATTATATGTGTATGTGGCATGGGCCAGCCATGTGCAAGGCAAACACCCTACCTGCTGGACTATCGCTCCGGCCTTCAGTAATTAATTTTTTTTACACTCCTATCTTTGGATCAGCATACCTGGGCCGGATTGATAAAGACTGCTGCAGGGTGGGTGTTGATGATTTGGCCTGTGACAGGCTGGTCTGCTGGGTGGAGTTCTGATGAGAGGGAAGTCGGATGTGGAAAATGGTGCCCTCACAGACATGCGGCAGAGCTGCTACCAGCTCTCCCTGTGCCCAGTCGCTCACGAGGTGCCAGGGAGGGATGGCATGTGCTAGCCCCTGGCCCGCCACCCCAGCAGAGCCTTGCAACAAGCCAGACGACCCCCCCACTCCATGAGGGCCACCGTTATCCACATCCCGACTTCCCTCTTGTCAGAACTCCATCCAGCAGACAAGCCTATTGCAGCCCGGCTCACATTTAGAGGTGACTACAAGACTATGCCACCCGCACAGTAAACCTGGCAAGCTGCCCGTGTCGTATTTGATATGCCAAATGCCAGTAACAATTATATTAGGTCATTCCCATGACCTAATATAAACAATTATATTAGGTCATTCCCATGACCTAATATAATGGTTTGGGGCTCTTTATGTTCCTGGAGCAAGCAGATGCCCCTGGGCATGAGGCAGGACATATGGAGATGTTACTGGTGCCTGCTCGAGCAAATTGATGATGAACAGGAAGATAGTGATATTGATAGTATATATATATGTGTGTGTGTGTGTGTGTGTGTGTGTGTGAGTGTATCATTCATATAAATGCAATCACTCAATAGCTGTCTTTTTCCTTCTGGCTAATTTCACTCAACATGATCTTTTCCATGTCTATCCATTTATAGGCACAATTCATAACTTCGTTTTTCTTAACAGCTGCATAGTATTCCATTCTGTAGTGTACCAAAGTTTCTTTATCCAGTCATCAGTTCTCAGGCACTCTGGTTTGTTTCCTGATCCTGGCTATTGTGAATAATGCTGCTATTAACATAAAAGTAGGGATGGCGTTTTTGCTGCATGTTTTTGGCTTCCTAGAGCATATTCCCAGAAGTGGTATGACTGGGTTGAACAGGAGCTCAATTTCTAGTCTTTGGAGGAATGTCCATATTGTTTCCCAAAATGGCTGTACCAGCCGACATTCCCCCCAACAATGAATGAGAGTGCCTTTTCCCCACATCCACGCCAATAATTGTTTTCCTTGCCCTTTTGGATATGTGCCAGTCTCTGTGGTGTGAGATGATATCTCATTGTTGTTTTCATTTGCATCTTTCTGATGATTAGTGATGATGAATATTTTTTCATTTGCCTTTGGCCATTCGAATTTCTTCCTTGTTGAAGCTTCTGTTCATTTCTTCTCCCTATTCTTTGATGGGGTTGGCTGTTTTCTTCTTGTAAATTTCTATCAGTGCCTGATATATCCTGGATATCATCCCTTTATCAAATGGGTATTGGGTCAATATTCTTTCCTATTCTCTGGACTTGGTCCATATCTTGGTCACTGTTTCTTTTGAGGTGAAGAAGCTGAAGTGAACATATTTTAAAGTCAAGAATAATCTGGTTGCAGTGGGGAAAATATGTAGTAAATTAGATATATCCTGTATAAGCTATTTTAAAGATTCAGAGAGATAAAATTACAAATATTCTGAGACTGGCCCAGATTGTGAGTTACAGAAATAGATACATATATGAGATAGTATATTAAATACAGAGAGAAAACATAAAAATAATCAGTATTTCTCGAAGGCATATATTTCAACACCAATCCCACTACCATTGTCAACTTCCCTCCACCAGTGTTCAGTATTCCCTCTCAACCCTCAACCCCCCCACCCTATCCCTCCTATCTACTTGACATGTTACAAAATTCCAGTTGTTGCAGTTTAGATCTCATGTTTTTAGTGCTGTTGAGTCTGTGATAAACCATTCATTTTTATCCGAATAAGGAGGATTCTATCATGGACAGATTAGAAAACAAATTAGAGCAATAGGAGACATCTGAGCTCAGTCTAAGGCCATATATGGGAAGAAAAACAGAAAACAGCTAGAGAGCAAATGGTTCTCAATTGACAATGATTATTATTAACATATACATATTATACCCATGTCTACATAAGCTCATGCCAATATCTAGAAAAATATGTACTTAAATAATAGCTAACATGTCGGGAACGTCGCGGGGTCCCCGACAGTGTCAGGACAGAGGTTGTCTTCTACCTCCGAGGACGCCGGGAGAAAGATGAAAACTCACGAGTCCGGTGCAGTTCCAAAAATGGCTTTTAATAGTACAAAAGCTCTTCCACAGCAATCCAATATAATGAACAAACTCTAGCTCTGGTCGAACTTAGACCATACAAAAGAGCCTAAGTCTCCCACCAAAGAGAGAGGGGAGGGATCTCACCCGAGCTGAGTCATACCCAGAAGGAGCAAAAGGCCAAAGAGCAAAAGGCCAAAAGCCAAAAGCCAAAAGCCAAAAGCCGCAAGAGCCAAAAGCTGAAGGCTGAGGAACCAAAGGCAAAAGGTGAAGGGGCCTCAAGTCAGCCCCTTATATACACCAAAGTAATCCAATCGGGAGGTTGTCATGCCAACAAAGAACCCTAAACAGAGTGTAGTGCCACACCCTATTGCAGGTATAAACAAAGGTCACACCAAGGACTAATCCCGAGAATATCTCTTATGTAAAACACTGGAGAGAGAGGGGGCTGATATAAAGTAATACATCTTAACTTCATGAGCTTCATGTAATCTAGATGGTACCCACAAGGTCCTTATTATTATCTGCACCAGTGTGATTCTGAGCATCTTGTTCTCATGTACTGAAAGGGTCATACTCGCCTGCTTAGAGCAAACTAGTATGATCCTTCCTATAGTCTTCCATTAGTCTCAGCGTAGCCAGGGTGGTAGTCTCCTGGTAAATTCTAACTGTCCCACGTTGGGTGCAGTGGGTATAAAGAGGAGCTGTGCCCAATCTAGAAAACATAGGAAGTCTTAGTAGATGTATAAGTCAGAAGTTATTCAATCAAGATGACTTCTGTAACTGCGGACACCCTCTAGCAGTGTTTACTTAGAAGAGAGATCTCATTAGAATGAACCTTGGCTTAAATAAGATTAAGCTGGGAGTGAGCAAAACAACAAAACTCCCAGATTAACTAAACATGTCCTCCATATTCATATATGTAGAAGGGGTTTATATTATCACATATTCATATATGTAGAAGGGGATGGCATACACTTGAAGTTTTTAATAAGTATATGTTCTTCCTTAGGAATGAATAGAGGGACAGCAGTAAGGCACTTTGCCTTTCTGTCTGGATTTGATCCCCAACACCACATAAGGTCTTTGGAGCACTGTCAGGAGGATACTTCAGTATAGATCAGGACTAATCTGAGCATTACTAGTGTAGCTGAAAAGAAAAAATAATACTCAAAACAAGTCTCTATCATCCACTATTGACACAGTATTATTTTACATTATTTCTAGGTTTAACCAAAAATTTAAAGTAAAAATTGACTATCATTGCTTAGCCAAGATAAAATCAATATATATAAAATAGTAAATATTGCATCAGTGGAACATGCAGTATCAATATGCAAAAATAAGCATTATTACTAAATTACCAATATAAGTAACATGGTTCTATTAATTACTATAATTATAATGTAACAATAATTATAAGTATGCTACATATGAATTAAAATTGTATTATAAAAAAGAAAGCTATAATAAACCATATAAACCCAGAAAATTGGAAGACGGAGAAAAATTTCAACTTTTAAATAGAATGTCATAAATATATTAAATATCTAGACATAAATTTAACAAAATATCTCTATCAAGAGAGAAAGAGAGAAAAGAGATAAAGAACCTGCCATAGAGAGAGGCTAAGGGAGTGAGGAGGGAATCAGGGACATTGGTGGTGGGAAATGTGCACTGGCGGAAGGATGGATGCTGGAACACTGTAATATTGAAATGCAAACATGAACATCTTTGTAATTGTATATCTCACTGTGGTATAATAAAATATTTTAAAAAACCATCTCTATCTATGCATCAAAATATACTCCTAATTTTCTATGTTGAGTTACAAGAGTAAGTATACTAAAAATGCATCAAGTTTTAACAAAAAAGATCAACGTAATTTGAATAAATGTGCAAAACATAGAGAAGAAAAATTAAACCAATGGAAAAATAAAAAATATGTCCAACTATGCTCATGTTGTGAATATTACAGAATTAAATGAAACAAATGACATTTCTAACATATAATAAATATAAACAAAATAGCTGACACTAACTTTTTGGGACTACTTTCTTAGGACAGTATAGCTGGCATACTGTTTTTTTTTTTAAATCAATTCCTGTGAGTGACAATTTGGCAGTATTTATGAGAATTATAACTGCAATATTTTAATAAGCCATATAGCTTTGATGAAGTCATCAGTCAAATACACTAGCACGGGTGCAAAATAATGCATTTTTATATTAGCATTTTTTTTGAAAGAACATCAGATTCTAAAACTGGATTAACAATGCTATATCTATGGAACAGAACAGTATACAGCTGTAACAAATAAACATATAGCAAGGAAATTATTTGTATACTGATGATTTTACAAAT
This sequence comes from Cryptotis parvus, assembly GCA_021461705.1. NCBI lineage: Eukaryota > Metazoa > Chordata > Mammalia > Eulipotyphla > Soricidae > Cryptotis > Cryptotis parvus. The sequence continues at coordinate 16,900 of JAJIBD010025874.1, read as the reverse complement.
ATAACTAATTAGCATCAGGAAAGATGTGTTTTACATATTATGTAAATCATTGGCTTTATGGAAAGCAGAATCATAGCATATATAGTCTGGTAGATGTGTAAAATTGTTGAAAGAAAGATTAGATATTGGGCCCGGAGCGATAGCCCAGCGGTAGGGCGTTTGCCTTGCACGCGCCAGCCTGTGCTGGCCCGGGTTCGATCCCCGGCATCCCATATGGTCCCCCGAGCACTGCCAGGAGTCATTCCTGAGTGCAGAGCCAGGAGTAACCCCTGAGCATTGCCGGGTGTGACCCAAAAAAAGCAAAAAAAAAAAAAAAAAAAAAGAAAGATTAGATATTATTGACATTAAATATCTGATCAGGACAAGATTATGTGTGTAGAGTTAATTGAATGAGATTATCAGTTTATTTGTGGTATGTATTTTGATGTACAGTGCACCTTTAAAATCAAACAGGGAACTTGAATTTTGAAAATAAAAAGAAACAGTTCATAGTGTTGTTGACTAGGACTGAAAATAATATAAGCATACTTGACTATCAATTAATTGTTATTGCCCTTAATAAGAATTTGTTTTAATTTTCCATTGCATATAGTAGACTTATACATTTTCTTTTCTTTAAATGAAACTCATATAAAAAACTTAATTCAATATTTCACAAATTTACTTGATCATTAAATGATTACTCAAATATCACATTAAAAGCAAAGTAAATTAGTCCTCTGTGCAACTCCTTTTGAGAAATTACTGCTCTTTGGCATTGCAACCTTCAAGTACTTTTGTCATTAACAATCACTGTTTTAAAAATTCGGTTGTATTTCAGATATTAGAGGAATACTTTTGACAGTTTAATTAGAAGTTCTTTCAAAAGAATAACATATATAATTATAACCATTGTATAAGAAAATGAACTTGTTAACATGGGTTAAATTATAGCTGAAATAGAAATTTTAATTTTAATAGCCTACATTTTCAATTTGGCTTGAAACCACTTCAAACTGTGTAATGAAACTAATGAGGGTTCTATAATGGTGCATATAGCAATCAACATATATTTTATTGAAGAAAACTGCTAATGCAGTGTGTGAGGTGAAATAAGACAGTTTTTCATTTGTTTCAAAAAGAAGGATGACATGTGTCCATACTGCTTTTCTGAGGGGGAAAACACTTCATATGTGTATAGTGTCGGGAAAAATTCCATCAATTATTTTCAAACAAATACAGAAGACTGGGAATGACTCAGTGTAATGATATTAAAGTACCAAAGTATCTTTTCTCCTACTAATCTGACATAAACTTAAACCTATATACATGAAACACAAATCTCCAACCAACAGATTGCATTCAACAAAACATAGGCATTTTTCCAAAGCAATTATGAATCATGGCAGTAAATATCAATATCTGTTAGCACAATGTGTTTGGCAGCTGAAAGTAGTTGAAATGTCCAAATGATAGACAATGTAATAAAAACTGATGCTTCACACACAGACAAATTATAGAGCCTTCTTTCTAACATTATGTAAGTTGAATCAAGTTATTTCATTTATTTATATATTTTTGGTTTGGGGTTCACATCTGCTGATGTCCAGGGCCCTATCCTGACTCTCAGTTGGGATTTAGAGGGATTTAAACCTGGATCAGCAGTAAGCAAGGCAAGTAACCTATTTACTATACTACCTCTCTGGCCCCCTACTCAAGAGTTAGTTTAAATTATATACTGAGTTTTATTTTTTTCCAGATACTGATAAGAACAAAAAATGAATGTTTTACTTCTTTACTAAGATAATGTTCAAACAATGGATGACTATCTTTGCATTTATACATCAGTAAAGCAGTTCACATAATGAATTTCAAGTTACCATCAAGTTATCATCAGCTGTAATGTGGATTTAGCAGTACGATTATATGCTCATTAATATATAATATATAAATTTGACCCCCACTCCATGGGGGCCTCCATTTTCCACATCCGGACTTCCCCCTCATCAGAAATCCACCCAGCAGACCAGACTATCACAGCCCGGCTCATCGAGATCCACCCTTTTGCAGTCTTTGACTCACAGACATGGGGCAGAGTTGCTACAGGCTCTCCCTGTGCCCAGCTGCTCACGAGGTGCCCGGGAGGGATGGCAGGTTCTAGCCCTGGCCCACTTCCCCAGCAGAGCCTACGCAACAAGCCAGACGACCCCCACTCCATGAGGGGCTCCATTTTTCACATCCGGACTTCCCCTCGTCAGAAATCCAGCCAGCAGACCAGCCTATCACAGCCTAGCTCACCGCAAGCTTGACCGCAGCGGTTCATCAATAAATGCTGAATTTAGAGATGACTACAAGAGTATGCTACCCACACAGCAGAGCCTGGCAAGCTACCCATGTTGTATTTGACATGCCGCATACCAGTAACAATTATAGACCTCATTGCCATGACCTGATGGAATGGTTTGAGGCTCTTTATGTTCCTGGAGCAAGCAGGTGCCCTTGGGCTCTACTTGCATGAGACAGGACATATGGCAATGTTACTGGTGCCGCTTGAGCAAATTGATGATGAATGGGAAGACAGTGATACAGTGATACAGTGAATATATAAATTTACCTTCAAAGAGTTCACAGTCATGGTCAACTCTGGAGAAGCATATGCACTTTTTTGGAAAATGTTTATCTCTCTTTCTCTCTCTCCTCTCATTGTTCTCTAAATTTATTGAAGCAAATGTATTTGACATAACAGACACACACAAAAAAGCTTAGTCTAGTGAAAGAGGTGAAGTATTTACGTGACTAAGTACTCTCACTGAAAAACCTGTAGGTGTGAATTGGCCAGCTACCTCAAGTCTAGGAATACTACTGCAGTTTTTGCAGCACTAATAGTTCTTCTCTGTCTGATGGGGTAACTAGCACAGTCAAGTGAAGAGAGCACTTAATGTCATTTCATGGTCCTTGCAAGAAATGTAGGAATGAATAATCAGATATATTCGTAATGACCAGAAATCTACACACTTATTGTGAAGAGAGAATACAATCAGGACATGAACATGAAAAGAGTAAATTTTTTCCCCTTAATTTTTATTATGCCACCGTGAGATATACAATTACAAGGATGTTCATAATTGGGTCTCTGTCATACAGTGTTCCAGCACCCATCCCTCCACCAGCACCCCATTCCCACCACCAATGTCCACACACTCCCTCCCACCCAACCCCTGCCTGCCCCTATAGCAGGCACCTTTTCTTTCTATTTCTCTCTCTCTATGTCTCTATATTTCTTTCTCTTCTCTTACACCTTGTGGCTTGCCCTACAGATATTAATGGTTTATGATGACTCTTTGTGTATATTCAATAGTGAGTTCTAGTGTGACATTATAAATCCCCATTCCCCATCAACCTCCCTCCCTGCCCCGTTTGTTGCAACTAGAATGAACATTGCAGTGTATAAATGTGAAAGATCCTGGGAAAGACCTGGTCCTAACTTCCATTATAGTCTAAGTCTGTCACGTGGCCCTCCATGGCTGCGTGCTGTTGCAGCTGTGGTTCTGGAGTGTCTCTAGTGCAGAGTTTCTGGCTGTGGGAAGCGGGGAGCTCACAGCCACTCCTGCCGACATGAGGTGGAGGAATGGGAAGAGGAGCCCAAATCCCCCACTCCAAGTCCAGTCAGCATGGCCCCATCTGCATGTGTGTGTGATATCCCTAGGAGCTATGTTGGACTCAGCCAGGGGGCTGAGCCTTTTACTGCCCTCCTGAAACTCCATGGGCTGCTCCATGTGGGGCCGAGCAGCACAGCTGTGGGTCTGGAGTGTCTCTCATCCAGTGTCGCTGGCTGTGGAGGCTGGGAGCTCACAGCCATGCCTGCCAACAAGGAGGTGGAGGAATGGGAGGAGGAGCCCAAATCCCTGCTGAAAGAGTAAATTTTTAAAATTAAAAAATTGTACTTAGGGCCCCTGCCTGCGAGCTGCCCATGGGCCAGCATACAGGGCCTCACAGACGGCTGGGGAGGCTAGCGCTCGGCTCGCGCCGGGCCTAGCTGACCATGGAACCCCGAGGAGGGGCAGATGGGTTTTGGGAGTGGGGCCCGTCGCCTCTGAGGGGTCCCGGAAGCAGCCGGATGAAACTTCCGCCCATCACACTAGCCACCATTTTTTACGGACGCTGTGAAACTGCCTCAGACCAGATCAACAGAGCAAAGCCAGTTCGAACCCAGGTAGGCGGCTCCAAGAGGCGGGAATCACTGGGAAGTCGTCAGATGGAGGCGTGGTCGTCCCTTCCCCCCCCTCCATCTTGTCGAGCCAGGTGGCCCTGCCCGTGAGCTGCCCACGGGCCAGCATACAGGGCCTCACAGACGGCTGGGGAGGCTGGCGCTCGGCTCGCGCCGGCCTAGCTGTGACCATGGGAACCCGAGGAGGGCAGATGGGTTTTGGGAGTGGGCCGTTGCCTCTGAGGGGTCCCGAAGCAGCCGGATGAGACTTCGCCCATCACACTAGCCACCATTTTTGCTGTCCGGACACTGCGAAACTGCCTCAGACCAGATCAACAGAGCAAAGCCAGTTCGAGCCCAGGTCGGCGCGGCCACTTGCGGCTGCGCGGTCCACTAAAATAGTGAAACAGTAATGTCTTTTAATGCACTGCATTCAATGAAGAGCAGGAAAGTTTGTTGGGAAGGAGATATAAAGAGGGAAAGAAATGACATACAGAACCCGCCAAGTTGTTGAGGTGCGGGAGGGGGGGGGGAGGTGGGGACTTTGGTGATGGGAGATGGGTTTAGGCGGAGGGTGCGTGTTGGAACACTTGTAGAACCAAAGCTCTACATGAGCATCTTTCAATTAAAAAAAAAAAGAAGTGGAATCTAAAAAAAAAAAAAAAAATTGGGCTTCCCTATGACCCAGCAATTCCGCTTTTGGATATCTAACCCCAGGACAGAAAAAAAAAAAAATCATTCAAAAGGATACATGCACACTGCTATTGGTTGCAACACTCTGTAAGATAGCTAAGAGTTGGAATCAACCTAGATGTTCAAAAACAGATCAGCAGATCATGCAGATGTGGTATTTGTACACGGTGGAGTACCACGCAGCTGCAAGGAATGATGAAATCTTGCAATTCGCTGCAAATGAATGGAACTGGGAAACGTCGTGTTACAAGCTTTTTCTCCCCGTTGCAGGAAGTAGAATTTTACACGAAGGGGAGACGGTGGTCTGATCCTGTCTGGAATTTGGGGACGCACAGCAGCATCGGTCAGACAAAACCGTCTATTGAAGATGATGTGGTCAATTTCATTGTGAAACTGTCCGCCAGGAGATTCCCCATGTCCAACGTTTCGCTTCAGCCTTCTGAAACTGCCATGGGTCCCGATGTAGAGTTCTTCAGCTGATCTTCTTGGTCCTATCTTGGCATTAAAATCACCGACTATGATCTTGTAGAAGGTGTGATCTTTTTATAGAACTCCTCCAATTCCGTGTAGAATTTCTCAATTTCATCTTCTTTGTATGTGGATGTTGGTGCATAGACAATGAAGATAGAAATTACTGGCAATGGGCCACATCTCCTCAAGTGTAATCGTCCTATTCGGTTTGTTAGGCATTCAAATGAATCAATGTTGATAGCCATGTTCGTGTTGACAAGGACACCAACGCCACCGGCCTCTTCGTCACATGTTCCAAGGAACAATTCTTCACCGGTGTCAAATACAGCATGATGCGACTGATGCCTCCTCGTCTCAGTCAGACCAATGATGTCAGTGATCTTTTTGCGCTTGCAGCATCAGATCCTCAATATATGCTTCCGATGCCAGCGTATGTGCATTGAAAGTACAGACAGTCATTTTAGTCCTTCTTCGTTTTGGCAGCCTAGGACAGCCGTGAAATTTTATCAGGCACTGCTTGTTTGCCTCTCTTACTGCTGCCGTATTAATGGGGCTCTTTCGGGGTCAGGAAAATAAACATTTTTGTTACTGAAAAAAAAATTGTACTTATTTTGAAATTTTGGAAATAAAGGTGAATTTACAGGTGATTCAAAAATAAATATTAAAAGTATCTGCAATCATGTAAATACCCTATAATCAAGTACTTTGTTCAAATGTGCACGTAATTTTTACTTCAATCTAAACAATTAAAGAAAAGAAAACTTTTAAAATTGGATTAAAAGAGCCAGAGAGATAACACAATGGGTTAGGGCACTAGCCTTTCATGCACTGACCTGGGTTCAAACCCCTGCCATTCCATAAAAGTCTGAGCACTTCCAGGAGTTATTCCTAAGTGCAGAGCCAGTAGTAACCACTGAACATCTTTAAATGTAACTCCAGAAAAAGCAAACAAAAATTAAACTAATAGATGTTTTAATGAAAATAAATGATCAAAATTATATAGTATGAGTGAAATGAGAGTCTCGCCTGAACAGTCAATAAAACGGTCAGCTTTGCAGGGAGCAAGTTATAGAAATATTGATGCTTCAAGAGCGTATATGTATATTTCAAGTTTTTGCCAGAAAAATATAAATTTTATCAGTCTACTTAAAATCCAAATATTAATACTCATTTGTAGAGTATTAAAATATTCTTTCAGCTTTAGAATTTTATCTGAATATGACTTTATTTATAACCTTAAAAACAAACATTCTGCTACATAAATCAGAGATTTTTAACAGTTAAACAGTAGTTGGATTAATCACACTAATTTATAGTTATTTATTGAGTGTTGCTATTTAAATGAATATATTCATCTAATTGCTATCTAATCCCAAACTAATATATTTAGTATATAAATGAAATAAAATGAGTTCTCAGGTATTTTGTAGTCTGCTGGAGGTCATTAAGTCTCTCATTATAATTTGCAGGGATAAGAAGAAATTAATCAAATAAATAGCTTTACTGTACAAATTAGTGGGTTACTTTTACTTTAAACATAGAATGATTCTCTCACATTTTTTGTATTTAATTTTAGCAAAATATTGTTTAAAGAGTTAAGTCTTTGTAATTAAAATAATTATCTTCTAAAGTTCAAGTCTATTTTCCATGATAGATCTCGAGTTATCTCACAAAAATTACCTCTTCTAAACATTGACCTAAAATTTAAGCAACATGATTACTTTCATTTTTAGGATGTAGAGGATCTGTGTCTCAAGAACACTTGTTTAAAAACAAATTCCTATTTTGCAAGATACATATGTTAATTGAGTAAAGTAATGAGTAGCATTAAATTGAAGTGTCACAGTATGTAAATAAAAGTAAAATATTTCTTCAAGATTTTTAGAAAATTGTATGAACAATTCAACAAAGTCATTTTCTGTAAGAATAAAAATATTAAATACTTTTGAGCATAGAAATGTTTGATTTCCTTATATTTTTGTCACAACACAAATATAATTCAGCTGCCTAAATTTGCAATTATGTTGGCTAAGTAGAAAGTTAAGGGATTCATAGAAAGACTATTGATATTTAAAACATCACATTCAGAATCCACTGGCTTGTAATGAAATCCTAACTTTCAGGAGTTCCTGAACATGAGTTGGTCTAAAACAAATGGATTTTTGTATTATGTATATTATTTATTTAATTCAAAATCTATAGTAGATATTTTTAAGTTAAATACAGGAAGCATTGATATGCAAAATTACTTGCTAGCTCATTCACTAGTGTTATCTTCAGCTGGAGAAGCAGAAAGTGACTTCAGTTACTTGCACTAATCTCAGCCTGTGATATGGAAGACTAGTATTTTTATGCAAAATAAAACCATTAAAATAAAGAAATATTTAAAATATGCTTTTTATCTACCCAAAGTAATCTTAATTTTTTTTTTTAAAATATTTTATTATACCATTGTAATATGTACAATTACAAAGATGTTCATGTTTGGGTTTGGCCATACAATGTTCCAGCACCCACCCCCCTCTTCCAGTGCCCATTTCCCACCAAGAGTTTCCCAATTCTAACCCCATCCACTAGCCTGCCTCTCTAGCAGGTTCTTTATCTCTTTTGTCTCTTCCTCTTTCTCTTTTCCTTCTCTTACACTGTGGATTGAAAGACACTCATTTAGGGTTATCATGTATCTTTTTTTGCCTGTACTCAATGCTTAGTTCTGGGCTGGTATCATCACTTTTGACAATTATTAGAACACTGTTCCCTTCTCTGCTCTGTCTTAACCTATAACTACCACACATCAGTGGTAGATTCCAACTTGACAAGAACTTGATCCACGTTTTGCCTGACCTTGGATATTGGTATCATCTCTATCTCTATCTATCTATCTATCTATCTATCTATCTATCTATCTATCTATCTATCTAGTCATGCAAATAAAAGCAGTCATTATATATCTGTCTTTTTCCAATTGGCTAATTTCACTCAACAAGATCCTTTCCATATCCATCCATTTATAGGCAAAATTCACTTAACTTCTTTCCCAGTAGTTGTATTATATTCCATTGTGTAGTTGTACCAAAGTTTCTTTCTCCAGTGATCAGTTCTCGGGGCACTCTGGTTTGTTTCTGATTCTTACTATTGTGAATAGTGCTGCTATGAAAATAAAAGTGCGGATGATGTTTCTGCTATGTGTTTTTGGCATCCCAGGGCATATTCCCAGAAGTGTTATGGCTGGGATGAACAGGAGCTCAATTTCTAGTCTTTGGAGGAATGTCCATATTGTTCTCCAAAAGGCTGTATCAGCCAACATTCCACCAGCAATGGATGAGAGTCCCTTTATCCCCACATTCATGCCAACATTTGTTGTCTTTGCCCTTTTGGATATGTGCCAGACTCTGTGGTGTGAGATGTTATCTCATTGTTGTTTTGATTTTTGCATCTCTCTAGTGATTAGTGGTAGGAGCATTTTTATATGCCTTTTGGCTATTCAAATTTCTTCTTTTTGGAAGTTTCAGTTCATTTCTTCTCCCCCATTTTTTTTTGGGGTTTGCTGTTTTTCTCCTGTAGAATTTCCACCAGTGCCTGATATATCCTGGATATTAACCCCTTATCAGATGGATATAGGGTGAATATTCTTTCACATTTTGATATGTGCCAGCCTCTGTGGTGGGAGATGATATCTCATTGTTGTTTTTGATTTTCATCTCTCTGATGAGCATTTTTCATGTTTTTTGGCCACTCGAATTTATTCCTTGTCGAAGTTTTGTTCATTTCTTTTCCCCATTTTGATGAGGATGACTCTTTTCTTCTTGTAAAGTTCTACTAGTCTCTGATATATCCTGGATTTTATCCCCTTATTGGATGGGTATTGGGTGAATATTCTTTCCCACTCTGTGGACTGTTTTGTATCTTGGTCCCTGTTTCTTCTGAGGTGAAGCTTTTTAGTTTCATGTAGTCGCAATTGTTTATCTTTGCTTATAGTTGCTTTATTAGTGGTGCTTCGTCTTTGAAGATGCCTTTAGCTTCAATGTAGTGGAGGATTTTTTCCTATATTTTTTCTTAAGCGTACCTTATGGATTCAGGTATGAGATTGGAATTTTTGGAGTCCGTTTTGATATGATTTTTGTGCAAGGTGTTAGACAAAGGTCCAAATTCATTTTTTTTTACATGTAGCTGCGCAGTTCTCCCAGCTCCACTTGTTGAAGAGGCTTTCCTTGCTCCATTTGGTACTTTTTGCTCCTTTATCAAAGAAGAAATGATCATGTTTTGGAGGATGAGTGTCAGGATACTTAACTCTATTCCATAAGTCCACAGGTCAGTTTTTATTCCATACTATGCTGTTTTACTTGGGGACCATATGGAATGCCGGGGATTGGACTCGGGTCAGCCGCATGCAAGACAAAATGCCCTTCCTGCTGCTATCACTCTCAGCCCTCTCCGTGGTTTTAAATCGTAGTCAACGAAGGCAGAAAGGACTGTTACGACCTGGGCGGCAAGCGGAAGGAAACTCCTCATGGGTGTGAAGAAGCACAGGTCAGGCTACCCAGGACCTCAGCTCATGAAGGAGTTAGACTCTAGCAGTGTTGCTTCCAACTTACCTCCTGCCTCTATCCCGACAAAATGGCAACGTCTAAGTGACCTTCTGGGTGCAACACTTCACATCACTCTTCCTTGGAGGGGTGTCGTCCCAGCCCCCTTCCAATCTGGCAGGAACCTCTTGGAACTCCAGTCCTAACTAGAGGTCAGGAACAGTTGATTAGAGAGGAAAGAAAAGAGAACAATATTCGTGTCCCAACAAAGCGGTAGGAGGCCCCAGGGTGAGCTGCAGTGACTCCAGAATGAACAAGTCCCAGAGCCCTTAGGAATATGGATAGACCATGGAAAGAACTTTGAGAGGTAAGCAGGTCGCCATACCAGACACATTCCAAGCCTAAGTGCTAGGGTGTGGGGGGCGCCTCCGGGGTCCCGACAGTGTCAGGGCAGAGGTTGTCTTCTACCTCCGGGGCGCCAGGAGAAAAGATGAAAACTCACGAGTCCGTGCAGTTCCAAAAATGGCTTTTAATAGTACAAAGCTCTTCCACAGCAATCCAATATAATGAACAAACTCTAGCTCTGGTCGAACTTAGACCATACAAAAGAGCTTAGAAGTCTCCCCCCAAAGAGAGGATGTTACCTGAGCTGAGTCCTACCCAGAAGGGCAAAAAGGCCAAAGAGCAAAGGCCAAGCCAAAAGCCAAAAAGCCGCAGGAGCCAAAAGCTGAAGGCTGAGGAACCAAAAGGCAAAAGGTGAAAGGGGCCTCAAGTCAGCCCCTTATATACACCAAAGTAATCCAATCGGGAGGTTGTCATGCCAACAAGAACCCTAAACAAGAGTGTAGTGCCACACCCTTTTTGCAGGTATAAACAAGGGTTACACGAAGGACTAATCCCGAGATTATATCTTATGTAAAATACTGGCCCAACCCCATCAAAAAATGGGGAGAAGAAATGAACAGAAGCTTCCAAAGAAGAAATTCGAATGGCGAAAAGGCATATGAAAAAGTGCTCTTCATCTTTAATCATCAGGGAGATGCAAATCAAAACAACAATGAGGTACCATCTCACCACAGAGACTGGCACACATCCAAAACAGCAAGAACAACCGGTGCTGGCATGGATGTGGGGAAAAAGGGACTCTCATCCACTGCTGGTGGGAGTGCCGACTGGTCCAGCCCCTTTTGGAAAACAATATGGGCATTCCTCCAAAAGCTAGATATTGAGCTCCCATTTGATCCAGCAATAGCACTCCTGGGAATATACCCTAGAGGACCAAAAAACACATAGCAGAAACACTATCTGTACTTCTTTATTCATCTCGCGCTATTCACTATAGCTAGAATCTGGAAACAACCTAAATGCCGAGAACAGAGGACTGGCTAAAGAAACTGTGGTTCATCTACACTATGGAATACTATGCGGCTGTCAGAAAGGATGAAATTATGAAATTTACCTGCAAATGGATGGACATGGAGTCTATCATGCTGAGTGAAATTAGTCAGAAGGAAAAGGACAGATATAGAATGACTGCATTCATTAATAGGATATAGATACCAGTGTTTTAATAAATATGGGGAAATGGTAATGGCAGATTAAAACTCACCACTGAATATACACAAAGAGACTTGAGTGACAAACTCTAAATCTGCAGGGCTTGCCACAATGTGTAAAATAAGAGGGAGAGAGATGCAGAGACAGAGAGATAGAGAGAGAAAGAGGAGGCATGGGGTACCTGCTATTAAGGCGGGTGGGGGACGGGAGGGAGAGGGGTACATTGGTGGTGGAAAATGGGGCACTGGTGGAGGGATGGGTGCTGGTTATTACCAAGAACCAATTAGGAACACCTTTGTAAGTGTATGTTTCACGGTGGTATAATAAAAAATTAAAAAAATAAAAAAATAAAATAAAATACTGGAGAGAGAGGGGCTGATATAAAAGTAGTATCATCTTATATTCAGAGCTTCATGTAATCTAGATGGTACTCACAAGGTCCTTATTATTATCTGCACCAGTAGGGATTCTGAGTATCTTGTTCTCATGTACTGAAAGAGGTCCTCCTTAGCCTGCTTAGAGCAAACTAGTATGATCCTTCCTATAGTCTTCCTTTAGTCTCAGCGTAGCCAGGGTGGTAGTCTCCTGGTAAATTCTAACTGTCCCATGTTGGGTGCAGTGGGTATATCGAGGGTTGTGCCCAATCTAGAAAACATAGAAGTCTTAGTAGATGTATAAGTCAAGTTATTCAATCAAGGTGACTTCTGTAGCTCGTTACACCCTCTAGCAGTGTTTACATAGAAGAGAGATCTCTTTAGGCTGGAGGGGCCAAATAAGATTAAGCTGGGAGTGAGCAAAACAACAAAACTCCCAGATTAGCTAAATATGTCCTCCAACACTAGGGATTTGGAAAAGTTCTTCAGGGACTCACCTGGGGACATGTAAAACTCTGTAGAGGGTTAGAAGCCTGCATACTCAAAGGCAAAGTGTTAGGATTCAAGTATGATACAGAAAAGTAAGGTCTAAAGTGGTGGTTGAAAGGGGAAATTTTATTTGGATGTGTATGTGTGGAGTGTATTGGTACCTAGCTGTGTTCAGGGGACAATTCCTGGCTCTGGGAGCAAGGGATCACTCCTGGCAGTCCTGGGAGACTATAAAAAGTGGCCGGGACTGAACCAGGGTTGGCCTTAACTCCTTATTTCTCCAGCCCCTACTGCTAAGATTATTGGGGTGCTGTGGTTTCCAGACTCTGCAGATGCAAGGTTTACTCTCTGCAGATAAGAAGTCAACGGGTTGGGGGTTGGGAGGGGGCTCCAGTGACAGCTTTGTGGGTGGGGTGTTTGCTTGCACACAGCCAACCCTGGCTCTATTTCCATTATCCCACATGGTCCCAGAGCAGTGTCAGGGAGTAACTCTTAGTATTGCTGGTTGTGACCCAGAAAGAAAAAAAAGAAGTTAATCTGTATTTAGGCTGATTCCTGAGACCTAAAGCTGGAATACCCCATAGAAGCCTCCTGGGGGCTCAGCCAGGCCAGGGGGTATGAGGGCTCAACCCTCATACAGCCCGTGTGCTCCCCATGGACTCCCCCTGTGCTCCCCCTTACCCATGGTCTCCTACTCTTCTCCTCCCCATGGACTCCCCACTTTGATCCCCTCCCCAAAACATACCCTCCACCCCCTCAGTGTCCCGTCCAGCATACATCATTTTATTATTATCATTATTATTATTATTATTATTATTATTATTAATCAGGGAACTAACTTGAGCCTGGAAGCTACCATGTCAATTTTATGCCAAAAACCAGTAACAATTACTAGACCTCATTCTCTGTGACCTGGCGGAATGGTTTGAGGGCTCTTCATGTTCTCTGGATCAAGAGGATACCCAGGCTACACTAGCATGTGGCGGGGACATATGGAGATATTACTGGTGCCCTCTGAGCAAATGGATGAACAATGGGAAGACCATTGAAATGATACAAGTGATGCTGTTTTAATTACTACTGCTTTGTAGTAGTTTGATGTTGAAAATGTGAATCCTCCCATCTTCTTTTTCCCAAGGTTTGCTTTAGCTATCAGTGGGGGGTTTATTATTCTGTACAAATTTCAGGAGTGTTTGCTTAATTTCTTTGAATAATATCATGAAGAATGTCTTTGAAGAATGTCTTGAAGAAGAATCCTTATAGGGACAACATTGAATCTGTATAAAACTGTGGGAGTATTACCATTTTGACAATGCTGATTGTCTCAATTCATGAGCAGGGAGTGTGTTTCCATTTCCTCATGTTCTCTTTTATTTCTTGAAGCAGTGTCTTGTAGTTTCTTTGCACAGGTCCTTTTAGCACTTGGTTAAGCTTATTCCTACGTATTTGATTTTCTGGCACAATTGTTAAATGGATAGTTTTCTTAATATCCCTTTTCTTCTCTTTTGTTATTTGTTATAGAAAAGCCACTGACTTTTGGGTATTGATTTTTGGTCCCCCTGCCACTCTACTATAAGTACATATTGTTTCGAATTTTTTGGTAGATTGTTTAGGGTTTATTTAGGTATAATATCATGTCATTTACAAATAGTGATAGTTTGACTTCTTCCTTGCCTATCTTTATACCCTTAATGTCCTTTTTCTTGTCTGCTATGCAAGAACTTCCAGTACTATATTAAATAAAGTGGTGAGAATGGGTAACCTTGTCTTGTCTCCGATCTTACGGGGGAAGGCTTTCCAATTTTTCCACATTGAATTTGATACTCCATATGATCATATCAATAGATGCAGAGACAAGATCAATACCAATTCATCATTAAAACCCTCGAAAAAAAGGAGTGAAGTAATCCTAATTTCATATGTAAAAAATGGGTTGGTATTTCAAAACTTAATATCCGCTCTTTACGGTGGACTTTGGAGAAGTGTTATAGTCATTGCAATTTTTAAATTGGCATTTATTAAATATTTTAAGTAAAAGAAAATGAAATTAAGTTTACAAAATGGTTTCAATTTTCATATAGGAAATATAAAAGTAGCTTGCAGAACATCAAATCATCTGTGTATATAAACTCACAATTCTCAAAATGTGAAAGAACTCTGCTCTTATGAAAAGTCAAAATCTGCTTAGTTCCATCACTTAAAAATAAAACTGATAATGTTGTTAAAATTGCATATGCTTCCAATTCAGAAATTTTACATTACAAAGTACATTCTTTATCATTCTCCATTTAAAGTTGACACTGCTGCTCATTAACATTTGCTAAATGATGAAAATATGTTTACTATATGGGACCCTTAAATAATATATTAAGATAAAGGACTTATGATAAAACTAGAGGTGCTGTTTGCTTAGCTATGAATAGACTTGTTATTTGTTTAGAAACAGTAAAATAAATTGAACTTGACAGAAGTGTTGTATATGTTTGCAACAGAGAAGTAATTCCTAAGGGTGGGCAAAGTCACTTACTGGGAATGAGGCCTTGAAATCCCAAGACAGGTTTCAGAGTGACATAAATAGATGACTTGTTTCTTGTTTTATTTTCTAGAGAATAGAAAATTATATTAGTGGCAAGTGCTTTTATTTTGTAGAGGTTCAAATTGGTGATGATTTAAAAAATGATAAAAAAAGATTGTGAGGTCTTTATTTTCTTTATTATTTTTAATTAAATATTTTTATTATACCATTACAACATTGCTCATGTTTAGAGGTTTCGGTCACATAGTGTTCAGCATCCCGTCCTCCACCAGTGCCCGTTTCCCATCACCAATGTTCCCCAATTCCCTCCCCTTCCCATAGCCTGCCTAAATGGCAGGTTCTTTATCTCTTTTCTCTCTTCCTCTCTCTTTTCCTTCTCTTACACATTGTGGGTTGTACTACATACACTTAGGGGACATCATATGCCTCTAAGTGTAGGTATTTAATGCTCAGTTCTAGGTTGGTATTAGCCCTTCGACATTTATTCACACATGTTTCCTTCTCTGTCTTACCTAACCTCTGACTCCTACATGGCTGTGGTAATTTCCACTTTTGGTAAAACCTCCTAGTCCACGTTTTGCCTGACATTAGATTTTGGTGTCATAAGATATATATATATATATATATATATATATATATATATATATATATGTATATATATGTATATATACATATATATATATACATACTACATATATATATGTCATACAAATAAATGCAGTCATTCTATATCTCTCTCTTTCTGTCTGACTAATTTCACTCAACATGATCCTTTCCATGTCCGTCCATTTATAGGCAAATTTCATAACTTCATTTTTCCTAACTTAGCTGCAGAGTATTCCATTGTGTAGATGTACCACAGTTTCTA
This sequence comes from Cryptotis parvus, assembly GCA_021461705.1. Lineage (NCBI taxonomy): Eukaryota > Metazoa > Chordata > Mammalia > Eulipotyphla > Soricidae > Cryptotis > Cryptotis parvus. The sequence continues at coordinate 1,203 of JAJIBD010025874.1, read as the reverse complement.
TTATCCAGTCATCAGTTCTCGGGCATACTGGTTGTTTCCAGGTTCTGACTATTGTGAATAGTGCTGCTATGAAAATAAAAGTGTGGACTGTGGTTTCGCTGTGTGTTTTTGGACCCCAGGGGAGTGGTATGGCTCGGTCTAAAGGGAGCTCAATTTTTAGCCTTTGGAGGAATGTCCATATTGTTTTTCCAGAAAGGTTGTATAAGTCGACATTCCCACCAACAATATATGAGAGTCCACTTTTTTCCCCACATCCATGCCAGCACTTGTTGCTTTTACCCTTTTGGATATGGGCCAGTCTCTGTGGTGTGAGTGATATCTCATTGTTGTTTTTTGATTTGCATCTCTCTGATTAGTGATGATGAACATTTTTTTATGCCTTTGCTTTGGCTGTTCGAATTTTTCTTCTAAATATGCTTTATGAGTGTGTCTGAGAGGTTGCTCAAGTCAGTAGACCATATTCCTCAGAGATCCCAGTTCCACATGCCCCAACTTCTCCCCAGTCCAGGGAAAGCTCAGGTGACCTCAAGTGTGTCTAGACTCTGGGCAACGAAATGCTTTCAATCTGGGACTACCTTTGTGGCCGTTGGTTTGACTGCTTATCTGTGTTCATTTACAGTGCTTTTCTCTTTGAACTCAAAGAGATGAGAGTTTTAACCATAGACTCTGTTACCACCATACATATGCTATTGATGGCCAACATTGGCTAAAAATAATGGCTCTTTTTTATAGAAAATTGGGTGCAAGTATGATGCAAAATTCCCTTGCTATTTTAGGAAAGGTTTTACTGAGACCAAGTACTTAGATAACTAAAAACAGATATAACTAATAAAATTAATTTTGGAAAATCCCAATGAAATTAAAAGCAGTGATTCTCAATACAATCCTTGAAGAGATTGGTGTAATGTATTCAGCAGGTAAGGAAACATTTTGAACATGTTTGGGCCTACAGGTTTGTGTGAAAGCAAAAGTGAGGGTTTAAAGACCCTCACTTCTTAAAGAAGTCAAGGAAATTTTACAATTTTTTATAAGCATGATATTAATTACACTCCCACTGACTTTCTTGTTTCAATATTTTGAATTTGCCTACTCTGCTGGCATAGTTAAAACTGTATTCATTGTGCTTTTACTTGCTTGAGGATTTTGCTGGTTTGCATTCACTTGTCTGAGCAGAACTAAGGAGTACTCATCACCCAGAACAGA